>SPDT01000006.1:0-12500 GCA_008477525.1 Hypomyces perniciosus
CCCCCTCCCCCCCCTTTTGGTTTAAACTTCGGATAAGGATGGGCTAAGGTTGGGTTACAGTTGGGCTTTGGGCGGACGCCTTGGGAGCAGGCAGCCACTAGAAGGGCAACCGGCCGGCGGGCAGGGCAGCATCCGGGTTTGCTTTTGCTGTGCTTGATGATGACCTAGCAGGGCCGGCCCCGTCCGGCGTCGTACGGTAACACCAATTAGAACTGGTACGGACAAGGGGAAAACAAATTTTTTTCTGAGTTAATTTAAAAACATAGCATTGCGATGGCCAGAAAGTGGGTTGTTGCGCAATGTGATTTTGCCCCAGTGCTCCTGAGTCCAAAGTGAAGTGTAATTCAACCAAGCGAGGGTAACGGCTGGGGGAACTATGACTCTCTTAAGGTAGCCAAATGCCTCGTCACTAATTAGTGAGCGCATGAAGGGATTACGAGATTTTTTTTCCCCCAAATGTCCCTATCTACTATCTAGCGAAACCACAGCAAGGGGAACGGGCTGGCAGAATCAGCGGGAAAGCAGACCTGTGAGCTGACTCATAGTTTGACATTGTGAAACTGGAAAAGACATGGAGGTGTAGAAAAGGTGGGAGCTTCGGCGCCGGTTGTGATGTTGGTGTGATGGAAATACCACTACTCCTATTGTTTTTTTTACTTATTCAAGAAGCGGGGCTGGCTGATTTAGCCAACTTCTGGTGTTTAAAGGTCCTTCGCGGGACGACCCGCGGTTGAAGACATTGTCAGGTGGGGAGTTTGGCTGGAGGCGGCACTCTGTTCTGATTAAACCATAAAACGCAGGTGTCCATAAGGGGGGGCTCAGGAGAACAGAAATCTCGCTAGAACAAAATAGGGTTAGTAAAAGTCCCCGTGATTTTGATTTCCAGTGGAAAACAAAACCATGAAAGTGTGGCCTATCGGATCCTTTAGTCCCTCGACATGAGGTAGAGGTGCCAGAAAGTTACCACAGGGATAACTGCTTGTGGCGGCCAAAGCGTCATAGCGACGTCGCTTTTGATCCTTCGATCGGGCTCTTCTATCTACCGAAGCAGATTCGGTAAGCGTTGGATTGTTCACCCACTAATAGGGAAGGGGCTGGGGTTATTAGAACCGTCGTGAGACAGGTTAGTTTTACCCTACTGATGACCTCACGCAATGGTAATTCAGATTAGTAAGAGAAGAACCGCCTTGATCAGGATAATGGTTTTGCGGATGTCCGGACCGGGCAGTGCTCCGAAAGCAGCTACCAATTGCCTGGACAAATGGCTGGGCTGAAAGCCTCTTAAGGCAGAATCCATGCCCAGAAGCGGTGTCGATCCCACCCGCACGTACAGATGGACAAGAATGGCTCCGGACTTAGCGTCTAGAAGGCGATTCCTCCGCGTCTCTCGAAGGAGCCGCCTGGTATTCGCGTATTTTAATTTCAACACGAGCGGGGGAAAATCTTTGCAGACGACCGTAGCTGTGCGAAAACGCGTCCTGTAAGCAGTAGCGTAAGCCTTGTTGTTACGATCTGTGAGGGTAAAGCCGTCCTTCGCCTCCGATTTCCCCAATGCAATCTCCCACAATGATGGGGGAGTTATGTAGGGGCTGTGAGAGATGGGTTTAGTTGGCATGACCCGCGTGGTCATGGTGTATAGGGTAGGCTGCGGGGGGTATAGGTAGGCCGAGGGGTATGGTCTGGGGTTAAGGGTAGGCCGATGTGGGATGGCTGGAGGGGGTCTAGGGTAGGTGCAGGGCAAAAAACGACCAAATGGTTCGCGTTTGTGTGGCCGTGAGTCGATTTGACCGATTTGACTCATACAATGACATTTGCGGAAAATCGGAATGGGGACCAACGAACCCAATCGCAAGCCCAGCCCGCAAGCAAACGTGGTCGGAGGCCTATGGGTGGCCCGGGGAGGGTTACAGTGGAGGTGTAGGGTAGGCGGGGGGCGGGGGGGAAGCGGCGGAGGGGCGGCTAGAGGGGGGACAGAGGAACAAACGGCTCGATCGCACACCGTCAATCGAAAATTTGACAAAGTCCAAACGGGCCCGGCACTACATATAGCACACCTGGCCCAAGAGAAGCAAAATCAAATTTGACCAAGTCCGACGAGCGCCCATACCCTATACTACCCTAGAGAGCAGAGCAAGTTTAGGGTAGCAGGGGGTATAGGGTAGGTCAACGATAGGGTAGGCTGGTATATAGGGTAAGTGAGTTATAGGGTAAGTGTATAGGTAGGCTGGTTGTACAGGGTAGTGAGTTATAGGGTAAGTGTATAGGGTTAGTGTATAGGGTGAGGTTGGTTTATAGGGTAGGTCGATGATGATGATGATGTATCCCATTAACGTCCTACGGCTAAAAGCCACTGTACAGGGTGGTCAACTATAGGGTAAGTGTATAGGGTAGGTCAACGATAGGGTAGGCTGGTGTAAGGGTAGGTTTGTGTATGGGAGGTCAGTTATAGGGTAGGTGTATAGTGTAGGTCAGTTATAGGGTAGGTAGGAAAAGTCGGTATAGGGGGGGTGGGTTGTATAGGATAGATTGGGTTGTATAGGGTAGGTTATAGGTTAACGCTATGTGACAGTTTTATTGAGGGTGCAAAAATGTAGTTAAGGGTATAGGTAGGCTATCGCTTGTTTTTTCCCAATAGAAATTTGTTATGTGTGCTGCTATTCTCCCACTTGTCTGAACGTTAGCTAAAGTCCTATGCAAACTATACAGACTCTTGCAGCAAGTTGGGCTTCATAGACATTCTATGCAAATTACAAATGCTAGCCATCTAGGGGGGTGCCATGCTTATTGGAAATGCATGGATTAGGGTATCGATAGGGTAGGTGGGGTATATAGGGTAAGTCGTGCACTCATGCGAAAAAGCCATATATTGGTGTGGGTGTAAAGGGTAGGTCGGGGTATAGGGGTAGGTCGTGCACCCACGTCTAAATGCGTGCATCGGTGGCGGGGGGGCTAGGGGGGTCATAGTAAGGGTATATCTCTAGGGTAGTCTTGTGCACTCATGCGAATGCATGCACGGGTCGCTGGGGTGCAGGCGTGGTGCGTGCATTGTGTAGGGTGGCTCTAGGGTAGGTTGTGCTGCTGTGTTGGTTGGTGGTGGAGAAAATTTGACCAAGCCGGAAAAAACTGGCCAAAAATGGTTCGCGTTTGTGGGCCGTGAGTCCGATTTGACCGATTTGCATACATGAAATTTTGCGGAAAATCGGAAGGGGCAACGAACCAATTCTGCCGCCCCACCCCGCAAAAAACGGTCGGAGGGCTATGAGAGGGGGGAGGGTGGGTGGTGGGCGTGGAAGGCGCCGGCACTGTTGGAAATACAGCGCTTCGGCGGCTGCGGCTTCAGTGGTTCCGGGTCGTGGACCGCAGCACCTCAATCAAATGTACATATCTTTCAGACACCAAATTACAGTTGCCTTTGTACGGCTTGCAAGCTCCGGTCTCGCTAGCGATCGGTATAGTTGGTGTCGACCCTACCCGAAAACCAGTCGCCCAGGCTTGTCCTGGAAGTACGTACGGAGAGAAGCTCGGCGGCGGCGAGAGCCTAGTGCACTCATGTGCTGTATGGGCTCCTGTGGATTACCTTTGCGTGAACTACGTGAGCAAGGGGGAAAACCGACCCGTGACGACAACGCAATGGTAGAGGCGGGGTATTTAAAGGACGTCCCCTATGGGGGGCCTAGACCACACAAACTTAGTAGTGGGTTAAAGTGCGGTTGCCTAGGGTCTGCAAGGGGGAGGAAAGCGGATTGCCGCCAAGCGCTGTAGGCCCCTAAGACGACAGCGCTGCGAGGGCGCGCCTGCTAGTCAGGGCGCCGACCTGGTGGGCTGAGTCTCCCAGCGCTGATGAAATATGCACGGGTGGCCAGCTCGCGGCTGACGATAGTACCTGTTGATTTGCCAGTAGTCTATGCCTTTGTCCAAAGATTAAGCCATGCATGTCCTAAGGCACTTTATACAGCGAAACTGCGAATGGGTCAGTATATAAGTATGTTTTTTTGATCTAATTTTTACGTAACGGATAAATCCTGTAATTCTAGAGCTAATCATGCTAAAAAACCAGGACTTCGGAAGGGTGTTCTGTATTTATTAGATAAAACAAGCCTCCTCCCCCCTCTGGGCTCTTGGTGAATCTGATAACTCGCGACTCGACAGGTAGGCCTTGTGCCGCGATGGCTCATTCAAATTTCCCTTCTTCCCTTCAACTTTCGAGGTTTGGGTTATTGGCCAACATGGTGGCAACGGGTAACGGAGGGTTAGGTCTCACCCGAGAGCCTGAGAAGGCTACTACATCCAAGGAAGAGGCAGCAGCGAGCAAGTACCCACTCCGACACGGGGACGGAGTAGACACAATAAAACTGAGTACAGGCTAGTTGGGTTCTGTAGCGGAAATGAGTAAATTTAATCCTACAACGGAACCAATTGGAGGAGGGCAATGGGCAAGTGGTTGCCAGCAGGCCGCGGGTTAATTCCAGCCCAATAGCGTATATTAAAAGTTGTGTGGTTTATAAAAGCTCTAGTGTTGACCTCCTTGGGCCTGGGCTGGCCGTCTCAAAACCGTTGGGTACGTACTGGTCAGTGGCGCCTTCCCTCTGTGGAACCCCATGCACTTCACTGGGGTGTGAGGGGAAAAACAGGACTTTTCTTTGAAAAAATTAGATAGGGCTCAAGGCAGCTATGCTCGAATACCATTAGCACGGAATAAAAATAGGACGTGCGTTTCTTTGTGAGTTTCTAGGACGACGTATCCGTCGTATCGATTAACAGTTAATGAGTAATAGACAGTCGGGGTGCATCAGGTATTCAATTGTAAGAGGTGAAATGAATACTTGGATTATTGAAGACTACTACGACTGCGAAAGCATTGCCAAGGATGTGTCATTAATCAAGGAACGCAAAGTTTAGGGGATGAGGACGATCAGTACCGGTTGTAGTCTTAAACCATAAACTATGCCGATAGGGATCGGGTACGCGACTGAGTTTTTACATTTGACGCGCGTCGGGGCACCTGACGAGGATCAAATGTGCTGGGCTCTCAAGGGGGGAGGGAGTATGGTCGCAAGGCTGAAACTTAAAGAAAATTGGACGGGGTCACCACACATGGGTGGAGCCGCGGCATAATTTTGACCTCAACACGGGGCAAACTCACCAGGTCACAGACACAAGAGGACAGATTGATGAGCCTTTATCGAACAAAAAGGTGATTTTTTGGGGTGGTGCAATGTCCTATTCTTAGTAGGGTGAGTTGTCTGCTGCTTCAATTGCGATAACGGAACGAGACAAAATGTGTAGCTGCTAGCCCCGTATATTGCTTTTGGCAGAGGGCTATCAAGCTTCATCAAAATTCCATGGAAGTTGAGAAAATCAACAGGTCTTGCTTGCTAATGTTCGGCCGCACCCGCCTGCGCCTTACCATGACTTTACGCAAGAGGAGGGACTTCCCCCCTTGGGCCGAAAAGGCCGCCGTTATCTTGTAAAATCCTCTGTCGTGCTGGGTGATAGAGAATTGCAATTAGTGAACAGAGAATCCTAGTAAGCGGGCCAGCATCAGCTGTGGCGTGATTAACGTCCTGCCCTTTAGGTACACACCTCCGCTTGATTACTTACCGATTGAATGAGCTCACTCCGGCACCTGCCGGGGCCAGGACCGCGGGGGCGGCCAAACCATACCACTCGCGGAAAGCTCTCCAACATACAATTCCTTTAGAGGAAGTTAAAAAAGTCGTAACAAGATGGTCTCCGTTGGGAACCAGCGGGAAGAGACATTACCGAGTTTACACTCCCAACCCAATGTGAACCTTACCATGATTCGTTTTCGGGATCCCCCTGTCCGTACTTGGTTCGAAAGCCAGCCCGGATCAGGCCCAGGGGGACCTAACTCTTTGATGATTTTTTATAGGGTTTTTCTTGAGATTTATTCAAAGCAAAATGGAAATCAAAAACTTTCAACACATTGGATTCTCTGGCTCTGGCATCGTGGAAGAAACGCAGCGAAAATGCGATAAGTTAGTGAATTGTGAATTGCAGAATTCATTGAATCAGCGAATCTTTGGAACGCACATGCGCCGGCCCGCCGGATTATTGGCGGCATTGCCCTGTTCGAGTCATTCAACCCTCGAGCCCATCAGGAGGGAAGATCGGTTTGGGCGGACTCCGGCCCCCTAGCAGCGGGTTGCCGCCCCTAAATTCAGTGTGGCGGCCCTAGTCGCTCCCCCCTGCTGGTTTTGAAACCTCGCACCGGCGTTAGCGCTGTTGTGGCACCGTAAACGCCTTTCTGAAAGGGGAGGTTGAACCATCGAATCATGTTAGGGAATCACCCCGCTGAAACATATAATTAAGCGAGGACAAGAAAAAACCAACAGGGATGACCCCAGAAAAGGCGAGTGAAGCGGCAACAGCTCTCAAAATTTGAAATATGCTGGTGGCCCCCTTGGGGTCCCGAGTTGTAACGTAGGGTTTTTGATGAGCGGCGAGCGCCTGATCCTGGGAACGGGACGCCATGCAAGGGTGTCTGGCTGGTGGGCCTCCGATCTCTGTTATGCTCCTCGACCGTGTCGAGTATTCTGGGATGATGCGCTCCAAAAATGGGATGGTATATGTCTCTCTAAAGCTAAATTACGAGAGAACGAAGGCGGCACACGTAGAGAGTTAGATTGATCGAAAAGATGAAAAGCACTTTGAAAAGAGGGTTACATAGTACGTGAAAGTGTTGAATGAAAGAGCACTTGTTGACACTTGGGCTTGGCGATCAATCAGCCGAGCGTTCTCGCCGTGGCCACTGTCTGCTCGTGCTCGGACCGAGGATCATGTTCGTCGCGGGGACACAAGCTTCGGGGGAACGTGGGGCTCCTCCGGGAGTGTGTTATAGCCCTGCGCGTAAATACCTGGTGGATGGGTTCGCCGCATCTGCAAAGGATGCGGTTGGGCCCGTCGTAACCGTATGGCATCAGGGACCCTCTGAAAACAAACACGAACCAAGGAGTCGTCTTCGTATGCGAGGTGTTAGCGTTACGTGGTTGTAACAAAAAACCACCTACGCGGCGGAAAGTGACGCAGGTGAGAAGTTTCTGGCATCATCGCTCCTGGATGGTTATCGGCTGGATTTGAGTAAGAGCATACGGGGGCCGCGGACCCGAAGAAAAGGTGAACTTGCCTGTTATAGGGTGGAAGCCCGCGGAGGGACTCTCTCGGTGGTGGAGGTGCAGCGGTTTCTTGACGTGGCAAATCGATCGTCAAATGGGCATGGGCGCGAAAGACTATCGAAACCTGTAGACTGGGTTTCCGCCGAAGGTTTCCATCGATAGATTAGCATGTTAGTCTCAGTTTTATATTTAAAATGATTTGGGACCCGCGCGCTATTTGACTTCATCTCAAAATTAAATGTAGAGCACGTGTTGCTTAATTGAAACGTGGGCATTCACTGTTATATCAAACAAAACTAGTGAGCATTTTTTGGTAAAGGTCATAAACTGGCGCGGGATGAACCGAACAGAACGAGGTTAAGAGCCAGAAGACGCCTACTAGACACCCACAACAAGGCGTTTAGGACACTGACAGCAGGACGGTGGCATGGAAGTGGATCGATAAGGCGGTGTGTACACTAACCTCACCTGCGAATCTAGCCCTGAAATGGGCGTCGTCGTCTTCCACCCATACACATACCCTCAAGGGTCAGGGTCGGGAACTGCCTGAGAGTCATGAGAGACTAGGGGAAGTGGGAGGGTCGGGACGAAACTAGGTGCGTGACGGGCGAATTCGCGGCTCTCAGTGGGCAGATCGTGTAGGTAGCAGTAAGCAATCAATACTTTCAAGAGAGGAACCAGGAGGGAAAGTTCCATGGAACAGCGGGTTGGACGCTGGTTTAGCTCAGAATCCTAAGCCATGGACGGAGTTACCCGTCAAAGGCGCACTTTGCGCCGGTGTGGGCGAAAGGGAGCCGGTCCAATATTCGGCCGGACTGTGTTTTTGTTTGTTTTTTGCCGGGCCAACGACTGACGCGAGACGTGGGGGGCGGGCCGGAAGAGGTTTCTCTTTGTCTCTCACGGGTCTTCTCACACCTGTTTGGAAAAATCGATTGCCCGCAGGATAACTGAGAGGTATGAGTGGTGGCCGGAAGAGACAGGTCCAACCTCGGTGCGCTGCGGTGTGCGCTCTCCCGCGCTCTCGAACGTCTGGGAAATAATTCGCCAGGTCGTACGCTCTGCAGCAAATCTCACGCAGTCAGGGAGGTGCCCCCAAGGTGAACAGCCTTGGTTGATGACACAACTCCCAAGAATCCGGGACAAAATAGATCGTAAACTCATAACCGAACGGGGAACAGTCGTGCGTCTTTGGCGCGGAGGGACGGAGTGCGGCAGGCCACTAGATCCGTAACGGCCGGGATAAGGATTTGGCCCGTTGCCCCGGTGATGATAGCAGGCTTGTGCAGCCGTCAACAAACTTAGACTGTACGGTTAACAACTCCAAAATAGGCTATCAACATGGCACGTGACTTGACTTCAAGAGACGTTCCGGCGTGGTAATGTTCACAAGTGTGGTACAGGGGGAGAGACTGGCGGAGAGGAGTCTTGCAGAAAGAGTAGCGCAAATGGTCGATCTGTATCCCATTAGTGAACCGGCATGAAGGGCCTGAGGAAAATGGATCAAAGTGAAGTAGAGATCGTAAAGTCCCTACTAGCTCTGTAAAATGACTTCTTAGGTAGCCACAGTTGGATTGAGCATCTATTAGTGCCGCGCCTTAATGGAAGGAATGGATAACGAAGCTTCCCAGCTGGTGGAGCGCTGACGATGTTGACGATGTGCGATGAAAAAGCCAGAGGAGCTTGTCAAAGAAAGAAACCTGTTTGTAGAGGGTGTCGGGCCGTTGTGACAAATTATCTAGTGTTGATTCAGGTGGGAGCTTAGCGGGTGAATGTGAGTTGAAATACACTATCCTATTGTTTTTTTAATTATTCACTGAAGTCGCGGGGGCCCCCTGGTTTACCAACACTATGGTTTTTAGGTCCTTGCGGGGCCCCCCCCCCGCCCGACCCGGGTGAAGACCTGTCAGGTGGGACGTTGGTGGGCGGCGCATCTCTGTTGAACGTCATAACGAGTGGTGTCTTTGAAGGGGGGATCAGAGTAACAGACTTCAGTACGAGAACCAAAGGTAAAAGTCCCACTGATTTTGAGTTTCAGTGTGATGATCCACATGAAAGCGTGTTGGGGCCTATCGATCCGTTAGTCCCCTCGACCTTTGAGGCGACTAGAGGTGACCAGAGAAAGTTACCACATGGGCTATGGCTGGAATTGTGGCGGCCAAGCGTTCATAGCGACGTCGCTTTTTGAGATCCTTCGATTGTCGGCTCTTCCTATCATACGAAGCAGAATTCGGTACGCGTGTGGATGTTCACCCACTAATAGGGAACCGTGAGCTGGGTTTAGACCGTTCGTGAGAGTTAGTTTTACCCCTGATGACACTCACCCGCAATGGTACTCAGCTTTAGTACGAGAGAGGAACCGCCTGATTCAGAATAATTGGGTTTTTGCCGGCTGTCCGACCGGGCAGTGCCGCGAAGCTACCATTTCTGACCTGGATAAGGCTGAACGCCTCAAGGTCAGGAAAAATCATGCCAGAACGCGGAACCACCGCATCGTACAGATGGGACAAGAATAGGACTCCGGACTTAGCGTCTTTAGCAGCGATTCCTCGCGGCTCTCTCGAAGTGAGGCCTGTGGGATCTATTGATTCGCGTATTGTAAATTTTTCAACACGAGCGGGGTCAAATCTTTGACACGACGACTTCTTAGTGTGCGAAACGGTCTGTCAAGCAGTGGTAGCCTTGTTGTGTACGATGCTGGGGGAAGCCGTCCTTAGCGACTCGATTTCCCCAATGCAATCTCCACAATGATGGGGGGTGGGGTTATGTAGGGGCTGTCGCGAGAGTGGGTTTGAGTTGGCATGGGCCTGTTGGTTCATGACGTGCTATCGGGTAGCGCTGAGGGGGGGTATGGGGAGGCGGCCGAGGGGTATATAGGCGGTAGGTTGATGGCAGAGGGGGATAGGGTAGCCGATGTGGGATGGGGCTTGAGGGGTCCTGGAGGGGGTTATAGGGTAGGTGCAGGGCAAAAAACTGACCCAAAATGGTTTCGAGCGTTTTGTGTGGCCGTGAGTCGATTGACCGATTTTGCCCATACAAATGAATTTGCGGAAACTCGGAATGGGGCCACGAACCAATTCTGCCAGCCAGCCCGCAAAAGTGGTCGGAGGGGCCTATGGTTGGCCGGGAGGGTCCAGTGGGAAGGTGTTAGGGTAGGCGGGGGGCGGGGGCGGCGCGCGGGCGGCTAGAGGGGGGTAAACAGAGAAACACCAACGGCTTCGCCGTCTCGCACACCGTCAATCGAAATTTGACAAAAGTCCAACGGGCGGCCTACCCCTATAAGCTCCACCTGCCCCAGAGAGCAAAATCAATTTGACCAAGTCCGACGAGCGCCTACCCTATACCTACCCTAGAGAGCAGAGCAAGTTTAGGTGTAGCAGGGTGTATAGGGGTAGGTCAACGATAGGGTAGGCTGGTATATAGGGTAAGTGAGTTATAGGGGTAGTGTATAGGGTAGGCTGGTGTACAGGGTAAGTGAGTTATAGGGTAAGTGTATAGGGTAGGTGTATAGGGTAGGTTGGTGTATAGGGTAGGTCGATGATGATGATGATATCCCATTAACGTCCTACGGCATAAAAAGCCACTGTACAGGGAGGTCAACTATAGGGTAAGTGTATAGGGTGTAGGTCAACGATAGGGTAGGCTGGTGTACAGGGTAGGTTGGTGTATAGGGTAGGTCAGTTTATAGGGTAGGTGTATAGGGTAGGTCAGTTATAGGGTAGGATGTAGGGAAAGTCGGTTCTAGGGTGGGTGGGGTGTATAGGATAGATTGGGTTATAGGGTAGGTTAAGCTATGTGACAGTTTGGGTTTATTGAGGTCAAAATGTATGTTAAGGGTATAGGGTAGGCTATTCGCTTGTTTTTTTTCCCAATATAAATTTTGTATGTAGTGATGTGGCTGCCCTATTTATCAATTGTCTAGAACGTTAGCTAAAAAGTCCTATGCAACTTATACATGACTCTTGCAGCAAGTTGGCTTCATCTCACATTTCTTGCTAAATTACACTGCTAGCCTCTAGGGTGGGTGCCATGCTTATTGGGGAAAATGCATCTAGGGTATCTATAGGGTAGGTGGGTATATAGGGTAAGTCGTGCACTCATGCGAAAACGCAATATTGGTGTGGGTGTACAGGGTAGGTCGGGGTATAGGGTAGGTCGTGCACCCACGTCTAACTGCGTGCATCGGTGCGGGGGGCTCTAGGGTGGGTCATAGTATAGGTTTAGGTCATACTCTAGGGTAGAGGCGTGCAAGACTCCGAGGATCGAAAATTAGGGTGCGGGTTCGTTGAGGTCCGTGCATGAAAGTGCTTCATTGTATATTGGCATTTGGGCTCTGTTCTAGAGTGTGGAATTGTTTGCGGATTGTGACCAATTCCGGAAGGTGCGAAAACTGACCCACCAAATGGTTTCGCGTTTGTGTGGCCGTGAGTCGATTTGACCGATTTGCCATACAAATGAATTGCGGAAAATCGGAATGGGGCCACGAACCCAATTCTGCCGCCCCACCCCGCAAACGGTCGGAGGGCTTATGAGAGGGGGCGTCGGAAGGCGCCCGGGCCACTGGAAATACAGCGCTTCGGCGGTGCGGCTTCAGTGGTTCCGGGCGTTGACCGCAGCACTCAATCAACTGTACCATATCTTTCAGACACCAAATTACGTTGCCTTTTGTACAGGCTTGCAGGCTCCGGTCTCGCTAGCGATCGGTAATAGTTGGTGTCGACCCTCCCGAAACCAGTCGCCCAGGCTTCATGGCGTACGGAGGAAGCTCGGCGGCGGCGAGAGCCTAGTGCACTCACTGCTGCTGTATGGGCTCTGTGGATTACTGGCCTTTGGCGAGTGAAATACGTGAGCAACGGGGGAAACCGACCCGTGACTGACACCGCAATGGTAGATGGCGCGGGTAAAAGGGTCCCCTATGGGGCGCCTAGACCACACAACCCTTAGTGGGTAACGTGCGGTGGACGGATGCCCTAGGGTCTGCAAGGGGGAGAAAGCGGATTGCCGCCCAAGGCGCTGTAGGCCCCTAAGCCGACAGCGCTGCGAGCGGCGCGCCCTGCTAGTCAGGGCGCCGACCTAGTGGCTTGAAGTCTCTCCAGCGCTGAAATATGCACTGGTGGCCAGCTCGCTGGCTGACGATAGTTACCTGGTTGATTCTGCCAGTAGTCATATGCTTGTCTCAAAGATTAAGCCATGCATGTCTAAGTATAAGCAATTATACAGCGAAACTGCGAATGGCTCATTATATAAGTTATCGTTTATTTGATAATACTTTACTACTTGGATAACCGTGGTAATTCTAGAGCTAATACATGCTAAAAATCCCGACTTCGGAAGGGTTGTATTTATTAGATTAAAAACCAATGCCCT
>SPDT01000006.1:20000-22500 GCA_008477525.1 Hypomyces perniciosus
CCCTTAGTGGGTAACGTGCGGTGGACGGATGCCCTAGGGTCTGCAAGGGGGAGAAAGCGGATTGCCGCCCAAGGCGCTGTAGGCCCCTAAGCCGACAGCGCTGCGAGCGGCGCGCCCTGCTAGTCAGGGCGCCGACCTAGTGGCTTGAAGTCTCTCCAGCGCTGAAATATGCACTGGTGGCCAGCTCGCTGGCTGACGATAGTTACTGGTTGATTCTGCCAGTAGTCATATGCTTGTCTCAAAGATTAAGCCATGCATGTCTAAGTATAAGCAATTATACAGCGAAACTGCGAATGGCTCATTATATAAGTTATCGTTTATTTGATAATACTTTACTACTTGGATAACCGTGGTAATTCTAGAGCTAATACATGCTAAAAAATCCCGACTTCGGAAGGGTTGTATTTATTAGATTAAAAACCAATGCCCTCTGGGCTCCTTGGTGAATCATGATAACTCGGCGAATCGACAGGCCTTGTGCCGGCGATGGCTCATTCAAATTTCTTCCCTATCAACTTTCGATGTTTGGGTATTGGCCAAACATGGTGGCAACGGGTAACGGAGGGTTAGGGCTCGACCCCGGAGAAGGAGCCTGAGAAACGGCTACTACATCCAAGGAAGGCAGCAGGCGCGCAAATTACCCAATCCCGACACGGGGAGGTAGTGACAATAAATACTGATACAGGGCTCTTTTGGGTCTTGTAATCGGAATGAGTACAATTTAAATCCCTTAACGAGGAACAATTGGAGGGCAAGTCTGGTGCCAGCAGCCGCGGTAATTCCAGCTCCAATAGCGTATATTAAAGTTGTTGTGGGCTTAAAAAGCTCGTAGTTGAACCTTGGGCCTGGCTGGCCGGTCCGCCTCACCGCGTGTACTGGTCCGGCCGGGCCTTTCCCTCTGTGGAACCCCATGCCCTTCACTGGGTGTGGCGGGGAAACAGGACTTTTACTTTGAAAAAATTAGAGTGCTCAAGGCAGGCCTATGCTCGAATACATTAGCATGGAATAATAAAATAGGACGTGCGGTTCTATTTTGTTGGTTTCTAGGACCGCCGTAATGATTAATAGGGACAGTCGGGGGCATCAGTATTCAATTGTCAGAGGTGAAATTCTTGGATTTATTGAAGACTAACTACTGCGAAAGCATTTGCCAAGGATGTTTTCATTAATCAGGAACGAAAGTTAGGGGATCGAAGACGATCAGATACCGTCGTAGTCTTAACCATAAACTATGCCGACTAGGGATCGGACGATGTTACATTTTTGACGCGTTCGGCACCTACGAGAAATCAAAGTGCTTGGGCTCCAGGGGGAGTATGGTCGCAAGGCTGAAACTTAAGAAATTGACGGAAGGGCACCACCAGGGGTGGAGCCTGCGGCTTAATTTGACTCAACACGGGGAAAACTCACCAGGTCCAGACACAATGAGGATTGACAGATTGAGAGCTCTTTCTTGATTTTGTGGGTGGTGGTGCATGGCCGTTCTTAGTTGGTGGAGTGATTTGTCTGCTTAATTGCGATAACGAACGAGACCTTAACCTGCTAAATAGCCCGTATTGCTTTGGCAGTACGCTGGCTTCTTAGAGGGACTATCGGCTCAAGCCGATGGAAGTTTGAGGCAATAACAGGTCTGTGATGCCCTTAGATGTTCTGGGCCGCACGCGCGCTACACTGACAGAGCCAGCGAGTACTTCCTTGCCGAAAGGCCCGGGTAATCTTGTTAAACTCTGTCGTGCTGGGGATAGAGCATTGCAATTATTGCTCTTCAACGAGGAATCCCTAGTAAGCGCAAGTCATCAGCTTGCGTTGATTACGTCCCTGCCCTTTGTACACACCGCCCGTCGCTACTACCGATTGAATGGCTCAGTGAGGCGTCCGGACTGGCCCAGAGAGGTGGGCAACTACCACTCAGGGCCGGAAAGCTCTCCAAACTCGGTCATTTAGAGGAAGTAAAAGTCGTAACAAGGTCTCCGTTGGTGAACCAGCGGAGGGATCATTACCGAGTTTACAACTCCCAACCCTATGTGAACCTTACCATTCTGTTGCTTCGGCGGGATCGTCCCGGGTGCGGTCGAAAGGCAGCCCGGATCAAGGCGCCCGCCGGGGACCTAAACTCTTCTGATTTTTTATCGGTTTTCTTCTGAGTGGCTTATTAAAGCAAAAATGAATCAAAACTTTCAACAATGGATCTCTTGGCTCTGGCATCGATGAAGAACGCAGCGAAATGCGATAAGTAATGTGAATTGCAGAATTCAGTGAATCATCGAATCTTTGAACGCACATTGCGCCCGCCAGTATTCTGGCGGGCATGCCTGTTCGAGCGTCATTTCAACCCTCGAGCCCCTCCGGGGGATCGGTGTTGGGGACCGGCCCTGCCTAGCAGCGGGTTGCCGCCCCTAAATTCAGTGGCGGCCTCGTCGCAGCCTCCCTTGCGTAGTAGCTCTTTTGAAACCTCGCACCGGAGCGCGTCGTGGCCACGCCGTAAAACCCCAACTTTCTG